>QJNV01000467.1:0-29174 GCA_004155935.1 Monosporascus sp. GIB2
CCCCCCCCCCCCCCCCGCCCGCCCCCCCCCCCCCCCCGGCGCCGACGCTGATGCCCAGTCCCGCATGCGGCGTCTCCCCGGTAAGGACGTGCTGAGAAGAGCGCGATGGGAAGGGGAGGCGGATGTGGGATACGGGGATGGTGACATGTCGCAAACGTGGACGAAAGCAGCCTAGCAGTACCGCGTGACGGCTCATGGCAAATACGGGTCCAAGGTCCGCGATCATGGGCGAGCGGGCCCGTTACGGGCCTACGACGCGCCCAAAAACACGGGGGACGAAGTGCCGGGCAGGGAGCTTCGGCAAGTGGTTAACGATGCATAGGATGGGAGAGGAAGATTTGCACATCCTGGCTTTGATAGTCCCGACGAAGAGGTGAGGAAACGCGAACGGAATGATCATTGCCACCGAGTTTGAAGACGTGGACGAAATTATGAGTACACATTGCGATGTAAGGGACGCTAGTTTGACAGCACCCCTATTGATCGCGTACAGGGTGTATATCTACAACACGCACATCTACGCTAGCATTGCGACCGCCAATACGAACGATTTACGGGGGTTCGGGATCGTAAAGGAGGTCGCCCGTAGCAGCACCGAGGTTTCAAGGGGAAGCAGAGCAAAACCGGGGAGAATGGCCTAGGTAAACGCCCGCCTTCTTTCGGCCGAAGCCAGGAGGCCTCGTTCGTCGTTGCCTGCCTTGGTATCTTTACCAACCTATCTACCGGGCCGCGCCATGAGAATCCTTTTCCTCAAGCGGGGGTATACCGCCCCTGGTCTCCCCGTGGTCGATGCTGACGACTCGCCCACCTGGTAATAAATAAACGTCAATTCAGGCCAACAGATCTACATCTTCCTGGCTGCTCCCATGATTCCAGAATGACTGTAGTGTTGCTTCCGGACCAAGCGACACCTTCGACACGGGGTGCACCTCCCACCCCTTTAGTTCTCAGACCAGTGACGCTTCTCCCCTCGCCCGGGTGCGGCGTGATCCGTCCAGCATTCCGTAATCTCTAGGCGCGTCAGGAATGGGCCTTGCTTGCTTTTAAGGGGGGGTAACGCCGGGTCGTGCTTTATGAATTTGCAGGCACCTTTTATGCATGCTCGTCAGTGGGCATTACGAAGCAGAAGCGCTTGAAACTCGTAACTTCCGGGTTTCGTTTCCCCGAATCGCAAAATAAAACCGAATGGTTGCATCGTAGACGCATTGGGCATCAAGGCGCATGGCAAACTCCGATGCAACATAGATACCGCAACCACCCAACAAACCAAGCATCCCATAAAGCATCGTGACTGTTCTGTCAATACGCGGCCTAGCAAGGCCCCCGCCATCATAATGAGGTGTCCCACATCAGACGTGCACGAAGGCATAAAGTGGATAGAAAAATCGTTCGGCGGCCATGGTGGCATGCGATGGCTGGTGGATCTGCTGCTGGCCTTTGCGGGAGTTTCGGTCACGCCCATTTTCCCGAGGATGGCGTCCAAGCTGGAGTTGAACACCATCAGATCCGAAAGGGTGTCCTAGAAATCGCAAAAGAGCTAAGCTGGTGCGGTTAACCATTTGTCCCTCCAGGCCCGGACCATCTTTATCGTCAACGTAATGGGCGAGGTCTCCGATCTCTAAGGGGACCTAATCTTGATCTTTACGTTCTGGCGTACGTAGTCCGCCGAATCCCTAAAACGTCCTCCATAATCTCGTATACGTCATGTACCCCATCCGCTCTGTGAACATGGGACGTTGGCGAAGGCGATGCCCATCACCGAGCGCCTTAGCATCATCGCGAACTTTGAGAGGTATCTGTTGCTGTCCAGCATTTCGGGCCCGATCGTGGACCTCAAGCGCGCGTACATGACGCCGGCGGCGGCGGACATGGGCCCGGCCCAGGATCTGGACCGACGGCGTGGTCCCGGAGCAGGTGGACGGCGAGTACGATATCGCGGATACGAACGGCGGCAATATCCTGTTCTCGTACGGGCTGATGCCTATACAGATATACTTGAGGGGCGCGAGGTGCGCCATTGCGAGCATCCCCCCCTGGGTGGGCGCTCGGAACTTGTGGTGGAGCAAGTTTTGTGCGAAAACCGGAACGTGACCTCCCGGCCTGCGCGGCCGTGTTTGTGCTGACATACCCGGGCTAGCCCGCCAGTGCAAAGGCTGCTGCCCGGTCTCGAAGGGAGGCATCTGCGACACTCCGTGGGTATCTCCCGGGTGAGCTCGTTGGCTTTTGTCGTGAAGCTCGCGGAGGCCGCCTCCACGATGAGCGCGTAGACGTTCTCGTCCGTCGTGGTGCCGTCGTGCTTCCGCGTTCTTCATTATGCGTCGTCGTTGGTTAGGACCCTTTTAGCGTTCAGCTTGTTGATGATGTCTGCCTTTTGTACGACAAGGTGTCCTGCACGCCCTTGAGCATGCTCTCGATGATGATCGCCTCCTTCCGACCATGGGCGGAGCCGTGTACCTTGGCCGGCTCGTTGCCCGCGTTCGTTGATGCTCGGCTCGGCAACCTGTACCGCCAGGGCCCGGCCGGTGACGGGCATACGAGCCGCTGTCTTCGCGGATGGCATTCAGGTCGAAATCGTGCAAGGACCTGATAGTGTTCAAGAAGAGCTGAGGTTCGTGGTCAACCAGTTGTCTTGTCAGGCTCGCGATTGGGTCCATCTTCGTCGTCGAGGTGTATGGGTCGATGCCGACGCGATCGGGTCGGAGATCCATTACGGACCTCCCCGTAGGGATGACCGACATCGCCCTCTCGAGCATGGGGTTGCTCCCTTTGTTCATATTGACGTCCAACAGTCCGTGACCATGACATTATGGGTACCGAGATCCAGCCAGACATGTCCGGTTTTTCGATCGGCACATGCGCTGGGGCCTTGTTCAGGATCTCGTCGACGGGCTCCATGACGTCCATGATCGTCCACCGGTTGATAACCCAGTCCCCACCTTTGCCTACTTATACGACATCGGCGTAGCATTTCCCCTTTTGCAACTTCTCGTCCGTGCGCCGGGTTGCCTATGCCGATGACGATCTTAGACAGGTCGAGCCTGGGGAACACGGAATTTATCGTGGCCACGATGGTGCCGTTATCCGCGATCCCGGCGAACTCCTTGTTGGCGTCCGGGCCCGCTGCGCTTCGTATCGCTGACGCGTGGTAGACGTACGTGTCCCCTGGCTTAGGAGCGTCTTGGCAATAGCTGGCTTCCTGCCGAAGTCATTACGTCTCCTGATGCTGACGCCGAGTCCCTAATAAAAACTGGATCCTAGAGAATCGTCTTCCATTCTTAGATGGCATAGGTTCGAAAGTATATTCGGTGGCTCGAGACGGATGCGACGCGAAATTGAGGCATTCGGCATGGTAACCGGGAGGTGGTCTGTTGTAATGATGACAAGAATTCGAACAAGCGCGAAAGCTCAATCGTAGACTTTCATCTCGATGGCTGACAAAGTCGTAAGGGAATCTTGAGGACAAGCGACCAAATTCGGCTAGCAGACGAAACCAAGATACCAGTAGTTCCTGTCCTTCCTCCTTTTAGCCGCCCCCGGATCTGTAAATGAAGTGCCTGGAGTGCCCTTTTCCTGCCCGGTATTGCTCGACCGGCTGTCCTGCTCAACGAATAGTGACACGGAGTCAGCATCCGACTGCGACAGACGTTGGCTCCTCAAGTCCTGGGAAAGGCCGGTTTCCGGAAGCGACGCGACGTCGAAGTCCAAGTTGGACGGTAATTGGTCGATGGCCGAGCAGATCATCTTGAAATGAGCCGGCATCCATATGTCGTACGGCAAGGGTCATGCTGTGGGCGTTCTGGCGGTCCGCCACGTCCAGCGCTGCGGCGCCGCACTTCACTTCGCACGTTAGGAACGGGAAATACATGTAGTACGTCGCCAAGAAGAGGGATTGGTCTCCAGCGATGAAGTTGCCAATGAATGGTAACAGCTTGGTAAGCTGGTCCTCGGTAAACGCGTCTCGTTTGAACCCGACGGAATAGTCGGGCTGGGGACGAGTGCCACTTAGAGGCATCGAGTTGTGCCAGCCTTCGTTTACGCTTTCGGTAAGGTGTCTGAGATCCTTGGTACGGAGGGCAAGTAATTCCACCGAAGGAACGATAAGCCGTGAAATGTCCTGAATAATCCTAGCCTCATTCTTATTCCCGAGATTGCGACAAGCATTTACGAAGATATCGTCGTCGAAGAGCGTCTCCTTGGGAACCGATTGTTTACCGCTAAGGAGACCCCGGACGAGATGCTCGCTCGTATCCGTGATACCAAGCTCAGATATGTCCATGTATGAGCCCTTGGCCTGGAGCAGGAGTGGGTAACCGCGCGCCCTATACGGCGCACTCTTTTCCTCCCTCGGCTTTTGATCGCTGCGCGTCGTGGATGTAGCAGAGTTCGACCGCTTACGGGACAGATTGGACCAGGATTTCTCCCGCGCAAGTAGACGCTCCATGGTGGGATCCGTCTCCGACGTCTTTTCCGGCCAGTACCGCTCCTCCGGCCAGCGACATTCCTTTGTCCAGAAAGCAATCGGATCAGTCTGTTTAGGGCTGCCGCTGCAAACCGCTGGCTCGCTAACTGTGTTCTCGGCAGCGTGCGTACGGGATGTCCGTTGTCGCTTCTGGTCTGGGTCTGGGCTGGGCTCGAGCTCGAACTCGTTTTCGATTGATGGCTTGCGTTTGCGACCTCTGCTTTGGACAGGCGCTGGTGGATCCTGTGGCATAGCTTAGTTTGTGACCCAGTGCAATGCAAGGATAGAACGCCATACCCGTCGAGACAACGTCTCGCTGATTGTAGATGACGGACGTGGGCGATTGCGTTCGGTAGGCTTGGTCGCGGGTTGCTCTTGGAGACGATCGCGCTGTTTAGGCGCGCCTTTGCGCGATTGGATGCCCTGGGGTGGCCTTCCTGTTAACTATTAGCGGAAGATTCCTTCTATACCGCAAAGAATAAAGCACCTTGATATTTTGGCGCCGACGATAGGCGCCCATTCTGGGCCGCTGTTTGAACTCGGGCGCGGGCCATAGCGATGAGAATGAGGGGATAGCGAGGCCCTGGTTATGTATTTTGAGGAATTTAAGATCCCAAAGATATAATGGCGGGAAATGGCTGGCTACGGCATGGGCAAGGACATCAAAGAGTAAGTCACCATTTTGTTGTGTTTCAAGGATTTACCTGCGCGTTCTTACGACTTAAGCCCTAAATACAGTAAATAACGTACTGACAAGCGGGACTTGGGACGCTGGGTACGACCTACAGGGAATAATAAACTTAGTGCGGTATAAGGCCTACGTGCGGCGAATGATCAACGTATACAAAAGTTTGGCAGAACTGGGGCATCAGTCAGGGACAAGCGCTAAGTTCCGCTAACCGGTATGGATTAAAGGATATTGAATTTAAAGATTTCTTTAATCGATTTGCTAATGCAGAATACCGCTCTCCACCAAATCATGCCCGAAAATTTTCGTTGACTCAAGATGGTGATGGTTGGGCACTTTTGCCAAACAGAGCTGGCTGAGACACTTCTGCCCAACAAAAGCTGGCTCAGGCATCCCTCAATGCCCCTCCTGCCATGGCCCGTGCATTACTCTATTTTCAAGTTGCAGGATTCTTGCGGTTTTGATCTAGGAGTTGACCATACCACATGATTGCACTTGAACAACCCCAACCACGCGAGCATGGCTTCAGCACTATCAACAGCTGACGCAAAATTGTCCATCGAGAAAGCCGGCTTCTATCTCGTAAAAGATGAGGAGATAGAAGACGATAAGCGGAAGAGAGACGCTAAGAAAGGGAGACGATTCGCCGAGTTCTTCAATACAGGGTACCGCACCAAGACACCAGAAGGATTGGATTTCGTTGTTCAGAATACTATTGGAGACCCAGTATGTTCGGGAACAGGCCTTTTACGCTACCTTCCTAACACTGTATAGGAAATAGGAAACATCATAAGATCCATCATCGAACAACCTCGCTGGGGATATCTCAGATTGTTTAGCGACCGACTTTCGTCCGATTACGCATGGTTTTTCCATGTTCGAGATTCCAGGAAAGACCATGAACCTATCCATACTCTCCAGGTGCAGTTTTGGATGCCTGGATCCAGGGTTATATATTATGAAGGCTCGCAATTACAGTCCTTCGATGCCGAGGATGCCGAGGGTGCCGAGGATGGCGAGAATTGGGGCGTCTTGAGAACACCTCTTTCAAATATGAAGAGAGAGGGCATCGTAAAGACGGTGGAGGATATGTCAAACGGTGGATAGTAGGTTTTCCCGCCGCAAATGAAGGAATTCGGAATCTAACACATCACAAGTACCATCATTGATAGCCGACTCGGTTGGACTTGCGACCAAGGAAGATTCATGACCGCTGGCTTTGGAACGGAAGAGGAAGTAGGAACATGGGACAAGATGCCACTGCCGGACACGGAGGCTCTCAGGGCGAAAGTTGCTGAATTGGAAGCGGGCGGATTTAGAACGAACTTCACTTATGTGCAATATAATAACCAGCAGCAAAGCTCAACTTGAAGACAAGCAAGCAATGGAGTAGATTCGCGCTAATCGAGAGACGCATACGCGTCCAAAGTCTCCCGTGCCCTCATACTCTCGAAAACAGACCTTTGCGTTCTGCTGAGATTAGTGCTCCTAAAAGCCATGTGCAATGATACAACAGTCGCCAGCTACCCATTCATCATGCGATTCGTAAAGATTGAAACTACGTAATATTACTTGAAGCACCCAGTAAGATGCCGTAACTGAACATCCTGAAGTATGGCGGTACTCTGTGCTGTATGGTACTGGTCTTTATCTATACTGTCCGTCCATCGTATTGCTTACGAAGCTCGAGGCTCTCGTAGCGGCATCCCGCGTTGTCGAGTAGTTGTTCGAGTAGTACCTGCCCGAAGCGCTTATGGGCATAACATGGCTCTGTGCTCCAGGATCCTGGCCATACGTAGTATACATACCGTCCATTGTATACTTTTCGAAGCTCGAGGCTCTCGTAGCGGGATCCTGTGATGTTACAACTGGATTATTCGCATACATAGTCGAGTTATCCATCGCTTTGTTAAGAAAGCTCGAAGTTTCCATGGCGGTGTCTTGTGCGGTTGAATACGGGTTTTCCGAATAATGCATAGCTGGCCCATTAATAGTCGGGTTTGCAAACTCCAAAGCTCCCGTAACCGTGGCGACGGCATTCTGTTCAGCTAGCTGGGTAACCGCTGAGTATGCAAACGACTGGCCGGTGGTGTTACTGATATTGCTTGGAGCGTGCGTAAGTGTACTATGTGCCCTTTGATCGGTAGCGTCGGCATTATTGCATCCATCGGTTTCATCAATGATGCGACTCGAATCAACGGATGGTATGCTGAAGCCGGCAGCACGATTCAGGGGGGATGCTTGGAATGTTGGAATCGGAACGTCCGAACGCTTCTTTAACCTCGCCTTCTTTCGCGTTCCCGAACTATCCACGTCCGGGTCAGGGCGGCGTTTATGAGCTGCTAACGCTTCTCGTGCCTTGGTAGATGCCTTCTTAGATTCTTCCTCTCGCCGGTTTTTCATCTCTTCCAATCTTTCTGAATATTCGGGCATATCTCGTTTCATCTTAAGCTCTAGGCATTGGCGGAAATGTCTTTTCAAGGCAGCTACATGATAGCAGGTTGTGGGACAAACAGCGCAAGGCACTCGGCATTTGACATCTGTAACTGCGTCAGCTAATGGCCCGTGTTTGAAAAGGAGTAAAGCTGTTACGGGTATCGTAGTGCCGTATGTATTGCTTTAACGTTACATCGGATTTGCGTCCCTGGCATTCGACACTGGGACAGAAATAAATCCCCGTTTTACTGCTGCCATTGTCGCCACGAGTGTCATCGCCTTCGCCATCTTGATCGTCGTCTCGGTCGTCGCCTCGGTCGTCGCCTCGGTCGTCGCCTCGGTCGTCGTCTCGGTCGTCGTCTCGGTCGTCGTCGCGGTCGTCGTCGTCTCGATCGTCGTTTTCCAGTCCCCGGTATACGGTTTCGAAATTGTCCAAGTCTTGTACTAGTTTCTCGAAGGCTCGGGAAAGTTGAAGCTAATATCTTCAGAGTCCGATCCAAAAGAACAAGAAGATAAAGAATGGGTTCCTAACTGTGGAAGCTTTAATTTCCTCAATCTGACGATTAATTGAAATCTGCAGGTGTATTCAGCGGGCAGTCGTTCAAATTATTGTTAGAAAACTTACTTGCCAAAGTTTAACTTTTGAACCAGAATCGCGTTTGGCCATCTTCTTAATGGAGGGATAGAATTAAGTGTATGGCTCAAGGTTTGAGAAAAGTAAAAGGCCCTCGCGGGTGCTGGTGGCCACGTATTTTTAGGCTTCAAAGCTCGGCAGAAAGCGGCAAAATAAGCCCAACCAAACCACATATATACATGTGCCCATTCCCATAACCATTCCTTATCCATTACACCTCCGAGCGGAAACCTGACATCCTATCCTGTCGCCTCGTCTGTGAATATCGCATTACCTCGGAAAGCGGCCGTACCAATCCTACTGTCGCAAAAGATTTGTATACGTATTATTACGTTTCTTCCAGGTTAGTATTTCGATACACCTGCTTTATCCTTAAGATTTTAACATTGCGAAGAAAATCTCCCTGCTGCGAAATATAGCGAGATGTGTACGGACTGCAGAGTCTGTGGCGGAAACCCAGGTCCTACCAAATGTGGTGAATGTGGGTGTTCTAAATAGGACCACCATGGTTCAATACGAGGAAAGCAGTATTGGAGTTGAGGAACATTGACGGATGCGACCGCATCATATCGTTATTATTACTATTGAACTAATTTCATTTAAATGGCACATTTGTTCGCCCAATGTTTGGGATAGAAGAACGCTGTTGAATATCATAGTTCTATACGAAAGCTTTTCCCATTGTGGGATGGATGCATTACGGTAGAGCAAGTGGCCCATGTATGGCAGCGATTGGGAAATAGCGATTTCCCCGCCAAGTTGCGCCAGATGCATCCGGCAGCATGCATTAATTCAGACAGTAACGGCAATCCATCTGAATTCAATCGTGGCATTCTGAATTTTGCCACTAGTGTTAAGTAGGGCCATCGTAAGGATGTCTTCAAATTCTTCCAGCCACCGACACTTTTTTGCGCATGGTGCTGTTAGGATACTGGTCGGATATTGCAGGAGTACGGGGCACTGGGAGAACCGTGTAGCTCAAAGGCGGTTGACAACAATTGATTGTATCACAGATGAAGGTAGTGGAGTAACATGAACTTTTTTGTCAACCTTATGGCTGCGCCAGCCCTTATCCCCACACATTCAGTGCGAAGGTGCTTTAAGCGTTAACAATATTGCTGTCCTGGTGCAACTTTTAAGTTTAATAAACTTTTACTTAGGCATACAGGATATACGGGGTACACGGGGTACACGGGGTATACGGGGTACACGGGGTACACGGGGTACACGGGGTACACGGGGTACACGGGGTACACGGGGTACACGGGGTACACGGGGTACACGGGGTACACGGGGTACACGGGGTATACGGTACACATAGGCTCAGCCCCCTTTTCTTCAGGACTGCTGATACGCGTAATTGACACAAAAGCCTATTAGTACCACTGCCGACAGCGTATAATACAAGGCAAATAAGCAACAATCGTAAAACCTGCGGCCATAAGCAGTTACAGTGGACTACGATTAAGCGAGGTTTAATGCAGAACCGCATAACCTGCATATTACTATTGCATACCTTCCGGGGCACATCAGTATGATCTACGGCGTAATACTATACCGCGGCGTCTCGGTCTCAGTATTTCATTACTTTCCCCAGGCCAACCGAACCCGGCAACGGCTTATGTTAAATCAGATATGGACTTTACTTACTACTCAGGATGTCCCATGTGTCCATTTACTTTCCAAGTCTTGCTACATATAAGCCCCCGCGCTATTAATCCCACCTTACTTTACCCTGGTTATAAGTCAAGAGGATTGCATGGAGCTGGAGTGATTACGGCGACACAAACCAATGGCTAGACAAGAGGGAAGGTGAGCCGATGCCATGGTTATGGCCGACCTGCACTGTGGTTGATATTGAGGGACATCAAAGTGACGCCGTAGCTCTTAGGGATCTTTATCGGTGTGACCCGAGCGGCACATTCTCTTATTAAGCTAGTTGGAACTCCAATCCGACTATTACAGCGGATCAAGTCGGGAAGATGGCCGTCGTTATGGCCAGGGTGAACAGCTGACTACCATTTTAGCTGATATATCCTCAAATCAACAAGCCTCCCGGATCCTGGCCGAAGGGAGACCGAGTAGCTTTAACCATGTGGCAGTGGCTTATGCAGGTAAGCTCATCCCTGACCTGCAGTCCGGCCAACACGGAATCGTCCCATAGATCGAAACGTCACGCCAGGACTCATACGCAAGCCCCCATTCCAAAGGCGATATATCCAGGTAAACGTTTTCCTGTTCGGTTATGAGTTGCGGGCATGGTCGGTCCTCTGTTGGCACATGTGGCCAAGAACTGCTCTCTCAAAAGCCGTGTTGAGATTTCCCGGATCTCCCTTGGTGCTTGTTAAAAGTATAAGAATCTGCTTGTCTTATGACCCTTTTACTGTCTGCCTGAGAGCCGCTTCTCAGCAGCCCCATTTCCCCAAATGCAACCAGCAGGAGCTTATTAACTGATCTTTAAAGCCCCGTGATATTGGTACAACTACAAGAAACTAATAAAGCCCTCCAAAAATTCCCAATAGGCCTGCTTCTTAACAGGTGAGAACGTATACGCTCGCATTTTTATTATTTCGTGCTAACCAAATATTACCACAGATCCAGTTCAAAATGTCGGATAATGATCAGGAAAAGCCGACCGAAGACCAGCCGACCGAAGACTACAAGCCGACCGAAGACTACAAGCCGACCGAAGACAAAGTTAATGGGGAGAAAAGCCAGGATCCGGTCCCAGAAGTTGATATGAGTCCTTCTGAACAAGGAAATAATCCAGTATACATGAATGATATCATGGCAGGCGGTGGAACGAGTGGGACTATGTAGGCGAGTCTACAAGAGTGTTTTCGGAGGGCAGTAAGCTGAACAAGTGGTCTTTCCGGTTTGCATGTAGGGTAGATGCGTCTATCCGTAAAGAAGAGTTCTGAAAGCAGTTTTCCATTGCCTTTGATAGCTGGAGATGAATGGTGTAATTCTGCCAATAAGCGCTAAGCCTAAAATATATTAGAGCGCCGTTAAATGCCTGGTTTCGAGCGGTTGTTTCCGCTAATGGAAAACTCACCTTACCCACAACCTATGGCTGTCCAATTGCGCGTTTTAGGCAGACTTTGCTATCCTGCCCAAGGTCTTCTCGACCGCAGCCAATAGTTATTCTATACCACCAGGCTCAAGCGCTGGTCATTTAAGGTAATCTTCCGCGCTCACAAATTTCAAGTCCCATTTTCCTTGCCTTTTTTGCTCCTTTCAACTAGGAACTGCCTGCACTATGGCTCATTCCCTCGACCCCTCTGCAAAACTTCAGCAGAGCATTTCAGATGTACCACGGCCAGAGCGCAACGAACAATCGATGACAAAAGTCGACCTGAAGGGCCCAGATGGAAAACTTCTCGAAATTGAACTATTTCGGTTTCAATGGCTCCCAGAATGGGAGACAATAGTCAAGCAGGCTACAAACGAATCGGTGTGTGCGTACCTCTTTATCGAAGCACTCTTACTAACTAATACGAGAAACCAACAATCAAGAAAGTGACCTCGAAGCCACTGAAATGGACCGCAAATGCATTCCTGCTCCAATCCGGCGCCTTGTCCCCATCGGAGGGCAGCATCAGCCTCATAGTCCCGATTGGGATACTAGACCATGAGCGGGCACCACAGATAGCATTCTACAGAGAAGGGGACGAGCTCATCAAACGTCAAGACTGGCAGAGAATGTTATACATTCTTGAGTCAGGTGTTTGCATAAGGGTACTGGAAGGAGAAATCATTTTTCTATTAGTATTGCTCCACGAAGTCGACCAGAAGGGTGATGGCAAGGGTCCCGAGAATCCCGAAGCTCGCTCGTTGCCCTCATAGTAAATGCCCAGTACAGAAATCTTCAATGATTATATCGTCCATCCAGCCGAAACCATTGTCCAACCCTATATACCCCATCCATACGTCGTTTGTGCCATAACGATCGGGTCCACCGGCGCCGCCCTTGCGGTGGTTTGGGTCCATCCCAGTATCAGGGCTACCGGTTTCGGCCGTAGTAAGCCGTGGGTCGTCATCATGTTGGTTGCCCGACCGATGTGCAGCATGGACGAGCATGGTGGTTGCATCCGGGCTGCGCTGATCGACTCTTATGTCCGCGGCCGAAGTCGCTGCCTGTTCTTCGCTGTCAGGCCACGACATAGGCCGCTCGCTATTATTCAAGCTAGGATCCGGTCTGCCTTGAGGGGTGGCTGTTGACGTCGGGTTGTGAGATCGATCACTGGTTCGCGTCTGTGTCTCGCCAACCGGCGCTGTTGGCCTGTGTGTATTTGTCTCTGGCAGGCTAGTTTCAGTATTGCGTCCTCGCTTCCTACCAATCTCGACTTCGGCGTTACCGCCTTCTCTCGCCGGTACTGTGCTTGGTATATTGGCTTCGTCTTGACCTTCTTCAGCGATAATGGCTCGCACCGCTTCAGCTCTGGCTTCGTATTCTTGCTTCGACAGACCCGTACCCAAGGCATTATTAACTTGTTTACGACTGCCTAGTTAGTACGATTACACATTAAGTTATCAGGTCGACATATCTTACCTAAAACCCATAAAAGCGAGCATGAATGACAGCGCAAAGGAGACGCCATGTTCTTCGAGCGCCACCGGTTGGAAAGGTTTGGTAGTTTCATCAATCTTTCTGACGATGGAATCGGCAGACGTCCGCGATCCCGAACATGTTTGATATAGAGAGATGCCCTCGCCATCTGCTTCATTAGCAACGATATACTGTTTTGCCTACGAAAAGGGACTCACAAAGTAAAAACAATTCGGGACCTCGGCGTCCCAACGAATTCTCTAACTTTTCCATAAGTTGAGCAGCCCATTTCGACGACGTACGAAGACGTTTGCAGTAGATTGAGCTTATAGCCCCGAAACATCTTTTAATCCGGTCGTCAACAGTGGCAACCGGCACACGGGCTTTCAGGCATACACAGCAAATAGCCAAAAACAAGAGCGTCGCGAATCGTGATTGCTGTGTCTCCCGCTTTGCCTTGTGCCGAAAATTACTGACGAAGGCACAATAGTCGTCGAGTATGTCGAGAGCGCTCGTACCAGCCCGTAGTCGGGTAGAGCGTGTAAAGAAGAGAAAGGTATCCGCAGCTTGTCTCGGTGTAGCGAGATTGTTGGTTCCCCTTTTTTCCAGCCATTGACTGTTGCGGCTCGGTATAAGTTCCACGAAAGCGTTAATACGCGTAATCAGCCGGTTCTTACTGCTACGTGGAGGGCGCCGAGATAATTCCCTTTCGAATTGTACGATTCGTTCCTCCGGGTATCTGGTATACTGGCTGGTATCTTCGAGGGGGAACCGTTGTTGTGTCTCCATCGTCTGCTATTGGGCGTCATGCAGGAGAGCAGAGACAGCAAAGAATCCAAGTAGCTCACATTACGAAACGGCAGGGTATGTGTCTGACCTCCGGATGCGGTAAGGTTAGTAAAGGGACCCCCAAGCCTCCACACTACGCTAATGCGAGATGATCGATTCCAGCATAACCCCAAGCCAACCTCGTAACTAGCCGGTCCCGCTTATGGGTAGGTCCGGATGGACCATAATGAACCTATCCTAATGAGCCCTCTTCGGACCGAGACTAAGTTACAAACTGATCCAGGCTCTTTGCCGCTGTCCTGTGTATACCTCGTCTGGCTTTGCCTTGATAATCGGTTATTACAAAGGGGTCAATAAGTAACTTTGAGTATATATATATATATATATATGAGCTGAGCCTTTCGGACGACCCGAAAGTATTCCCCACAAGAAGCCTTATTTTAGTTGCATCGTCACTCATTTCTCCTTACGGTTTACTAATCAACTACTTTGTGATCTAATTTGTCGTCCTTATACCTTGTCCACGTAGCATGTCTCCACCGTCTAAAGGACGAGCAGTTGTGGCCTTGGATGGTGCCTGGCTAGGCTTTCTAACTGGAGTCCTTTCAGTGGCACAACATCAACTCGGACCGTCAAGAGGGAAAACGTTCCTAACCCTCCGAGCTGTGCGGGTTATTGTCGAATTCGCGGCCGTCATCGTCATCTCCTTTGCATCAATACGTCACGAAAGCCTAAAAGATGATGCGGAACTTGAGACATGGGCTACCTGGATTGGCGTGGTCTGTAGTCACTTCGCTGAGGTGAGTGACGAGATTTGATTTCCTTGGGCATTCTAATGTATGGGCAGTGGACAAACTACCTTCAAGCGTTGAACCCTGCGTTGGTCAACAAATGGAAAAACCGACTTCTTCTTTCCGTGCTACCGTTAACCGCCCTGGTGTTCTTGGTCCTAGGGCGGCTTCCAGAATTCCCCGGTTCACGGTGGTGGACATTTTCCGGATGTGAGGTTTTTCGGGTTTCGGTCTTCTTACTGCTATATTTTAACACAAACTGGACGTTTGGTCTTGCCTTGAAGATTTGGTACGTCTGCGGTTTCCTAACCGCTTTTTCTGGCTTTTCACCAAAGCTTAATAACGATAACAATCAGCTACTGGTAAGACACTTCTTCCCGGTTCTTGAATCTGGACGCTGATGTTACAGTTGTTGCGTTACATTTGCATCTTGATGGAGTTCCCCTCTCACATTCGAGCTGTAGTAAAACAGGGTGAGCCAAGAACACGGCAGTATGTAGATCTGGAAGAGATTAGGGGTAGTTTACGAAGACGGGAGGCATACTGTGATGCCTGCAATAAGAAGGCCCCCCCTTCGCGCCCCTGTCCGGAGTGCCCAAGTTTTAGAGACGCAGAGTTTCGTGGGAACCCAGGTTCATGTTCATCCTTGGCGGAACGGATAGATGGGCAATTACCCGTTGAGTGATGAGTATCACGGTGAACCTCGCAGTTCATATCATCTACGAGGCTGTGTACATTTAGATTTCCTTTAAAGGGCATTGCCCGCGACTTCCATATCTAGATACACGCGTCTTTTGTACTTATGCCATAGTCCAATATATCCTGTCTCAAATCTGACCATCTCCTGATGCTGAAATACCAGGGCGTCTTGGTTGTGGCCTTTGATAAATCCTACCCAGACCGGTCACATTGTTAAGGGAATCATGATAATGTACAAGTACGCTCCTCAGAATCCTGGATTATGTTCTCCCCTCGAAAGAGCAACAACTGCTTCGCATCCCCTCCCCCCTAGTCGTAGAACTTAAACTCAGCCTATCCGGACAGCAGGTCTCCCGTAAGCAGCAAGGTCGACGGTCCTAGCAAGAACGTACAGGCTGCCAGGGTCATCGACCAACTATGGGCGGTGGCTTGCCCCGTGATCCAGCCCACAAACTGCGATGTGTTTGAACAGTTCGCCTGCCGTTTCCTTATTTGTACAAGATACACACCCCTGGCCAATATGGGCCCCGGCAACCTGTTGATTTTAACCTGAATGACAAGTCAAATACATTTAAGCCATCCAGGGGTAAGAGCTGGGAGCAGTAAGCCAGATCGAGCAGGTCTCCGATTGTGGACTCGGATCGGAAAGTCTGCCCAGGCTTTGTACGGGGCCGCCCTGCTATTGGTTGCCAGCCAGAATTTGCTGTCTAGTAGCATAGGGGAGTCCTTCATTTGCATATTCTAATAATCAGTTAATTTCCTATATATCGAAGGTACTAGTTCCTGGCCCCATACTTATGTTCATATTAACTTGCGCCTCTTTCTGCAACCCTATTAACTTCTGCCGAAGGCGCCCGTTCGATTTCCTTTCCCCTTGAGGTCCACAATCGGCAAAGTTTATCGTTCTCTTACTTGCTGGGTCACCCTTACAACCCGCGTCTTACGAAGCTAACGAAGTTGAAGCTCGGAAAGTACGTTTGGTTTTCATGAACACCCAGAATCCAGTCCTTTATATCCACATTAACTACCGCGCACTCTCCGGTTTATGACGATTTCTCTCGCAATATGTACTTATGATTAGCCAGCCGCACACTTATACGTGTGCAATATAACAAACATGGAACTCCACGCAGAACATGCGCTATTATGGGAGTCTCCAAATCTACTCTCGCCTCCGTCGCAACCATACCCAAATCCCCAGCACCCGGACTATTCACGAACAGACACGAGTTATGAAGACAGATGGTCGGTGCAGCACTGGCCTGTCGGCCAGCCCCAGCAATATGAGGCCCCCTATATTCACAACTCTTCCTACTCCAGCCTTCCTGCGCCTGAGCCCTCCGCCGTGGCGACCGCCATGCCGAAAGAGCAACGGATTTCCTCGGTAAGGTTATTAGGCATGCCGAAGCTCTGATGCTCTACTTACCCAATTTGTCCAGGCTTGCGATGGTTGCTGGCAGTCAAACCCGAAGTGCGACGAGAATAAGCCCTGCAAAAACCGCAGTCAGAGGGAAACACCTTGCACACATCGGGAACCAAACTTGACCGTAGCGACCACCAAGCGGCATCGGGTCTCCTTGGTAAGGTTGCTAGGCATGTTGAAACTTTGATGCTTTACTTACTCAGTCTGTCCAGGCTTGCCATGGTTGCCGGCGGTCAAAGGTGAAGTGCGACGGGAATGAGCCCTGCAGAAACTGCAATGAGGGGGGAATATTTTGCACATATCCGGAACCAACCCTGAAGCAGTCAGTGGGAAAGAAAAGGGTTATAAGAACGATGCTAACGTGGGCATAGGTTACATATTACGCGGATCCAGGCAGACATTCGGGATCAGAAAATTTCTTTCGAGGGAGAGCTGAAACGAGCAATGGACGAATTGAAGCAGCAATTAACACGCGTAGAGGCAATAGCCCGAGAGTCGAACCGTATCATCAAAACAATGGGGGCTGGGGAACGGATCGGACACGGGCGGGCTCCGGGGTCCCCTAATTCCCCGGAACATGCCGGAGATTCTCCCTATAGGGCTTGCGAGATGGTACAACGGGCAGAGGACGACAGAGGCGTACATGAAGACCCAGGATCAGCCGCGCCGCCCGGCAAGCCCGCCATGCCCCTCGATCATACGACTCACCCTGGCCCCCTGTTGGGATGGCCGGCGATTCGGGAACTTACTCGGGACCTGCCCGCAGCCGAAGGAATTGACTCAATAGACGATTTTCCAATCCGCCAGGAACAGGGTCCCGTATATCTAGTTTTCGGACAACCTCTTAATGGGGAAGCTTCTGGTCAAGCGGGCGGTCCGTCTCATTCGCCACAAGTCGCCTCTGTTGGACGGGTCATCAGCGCTGATGGGGAACCCGATTTCGACCCTCGCAAGGTCTTGGATTATACCAAGAGTTTCGGGCGTATTCTGACTATGCACCCCATCATCGTCCCCGAAGAGCTTAAGGAGATGATACAAGCGTTTCTGGACTCAGGATTCATCGTGAATACCCAGAGCAACGCCAAAGCGGGCAAGAAGAGGAAAAGGCCAGCGCCTAAGGGCTCTCCCGCTGCATCCCAGAGCCCTAGCCGTCCTTGGCGAAGCATAACAAATGCTGTCGTCCTGCTGGTACTCGCCCTTGGCAAGAACTGTAGCCACGAAGCTATTTCCGGTCTGGAGTATTTCACCCTTGCAACGGACATAATTGGTTCCCTTAGAGACTTCGGTTTACAACACGTCCACGGCTATATCCTGGCCAGCTTATACCTTGGTCAGCTCGGACGCGTGGTGGAGAGTTATAATTACATATCCAAGGCGAGCAAGTTGCTCCAGACCATTATGGAACCGCGAGTTGGACCTTTTCACCTCGTTACGTATAAGGACACCGACTGACTGGATGCAGAAATCTGAGCCGTCTTTCGAAGAGCTCAACCGTAATCGGAGGCTCTCATTCTTCGCGGGAGGACAACCGGCTGGCTTACGCTTTCTGGGCTTGTGTGCAATTGGAGAGGTACGTATGGGGTAGATGATCTGTAAGGTAAGGGAGAACTGACAGTTATTACAGTGATATCATACTCGAGCTACCATTTCCTCCTTCTGGTATATTGCAATACGTAGAGCGGATGCCTTACCCAAACATTCAGGTTGCATGTGAACAGGGTTTCCCAGAAGCAGCCGTTTCCAGCTATTCTGCGCATGTGTATGTCAGCAAACAATGTAGCGAGATATACCTACTCTATACCGGGAAAGAGGACGAGAACAGACATGCTATGGTAAAGAACGGTATCAAAAAGATCCAGAATGGGCTCCGAGACTCGAGGCGCCAATGGGTACCCCCTTCCCTTTACCCGGACTTTGAGAGTCTTGAGGTTCCCTCCAATGCCCTAGCGATCCGACTGCGTGCGAAGTACTGGGACTCGCTGGCCATACCCTCTAGGACATTCCTTCAGATTATCCTTGAGCGAGACACCTCGTCGCTTTCTTCGTCCTGCGGTCACCCGCTACCGTGCGATCTACCGGCTGCCTTCGGTCCTGATGCCGGTAGCATGAACCCCTCCCCCAATTTAAGCTCGTCGACCAATGAGGACGTTAGCTTTGCAATCCGTACGCTTGTTGAAAGCGCAAAAACATTCCTTGGGATCGAGTACACCATTGTTACTAACGTATTCAGCAGTACCTATATGTGAGTCTAAGCTACTGAATTCGCTTGGAGCATAGGCTAACTGACCAACCTCTAGTCAATGGGGAAACCTTTTAATCCTGGCTGCGTGCTACAAAGATGCGGTGCTTCGCAGGTTTGTTAGTAAAGCCATACTGGAGAACCTATTTATGAAGACCATCGGTTTATTTAGGAAGACCATCACTTTGCTCGGTGGATCTGGTACTACAAGCGCCCTTGCCGCTAAGATGAACATCCTTATCGGTGTTGCTAAGGATCTGGAGTTCATAGACGACGAAAGGCGGACCAATGCCGCCCATTCACTAGAATCCCACTGGTAGTTTGGCCCAGGCAACACCATCATTGCCTATACGAACCATCTTGATTGGCTCGACGACCGCTCTTCTTATCACTAGGGAGTCTTACCATCGAGGGTCTCAATGCTCCAGCTGGGCTGTGTTAGTAGTGGCTGGCAACCATGCATGATGCGGGATGGCTCCTACGCTGAACTGGTGTAGCAATAGCTCGGCAGTGGTTACCACCAACAGAAGGGGAGCAGGATTCGAGGGCGACCCAGTAGTTATTCTTTTGTGAGGTTATACGTGCATTAGATGGTTAGATGGGCTGTTGCTTTCCCCCTCCCTGGCTTTATGGGTAGAGCAGTGTATATAGTGACTCTGATGCTATATCTAATATGTTACGAACCTCTTGGGACCCCACCACGTCTCCCCGCCTCTGGACTCGTCAGCGACGCCACCCCAAGATTGTCTCCGCTTCCGGACCGGTGCGCTGATGATGCTGTTGATCTCTGCCAGATGCGCGCGCCAACGGGCGCTGGGGTTCTTCCAAGCCTACGCGCTAAGGCAAGGTCCACCTTTGGTGAGGATGCTACCAGCCAAGACTTCGAAAGCCAGACAAGCGTTGCAAAGCCCTTGATCCGACCCCGTTGGATCGATACAATGATATTGAACACGCCGGCCCAGGAAAATCCAAATGGTACATAAAAACAGAACCCCATATTGCTCGGCATGCGAGATGTCGACGGATCTTTTCAACTCTCGACCCTCGTGGAGATAAACCCTGTAGTCCCATTCTCGAGGCGCTCGTCAGCAACTGGTGTCCGTGTACCCGCGCACCCCGTGTACCCCGTGTACCCCGTGTGGTGTTTCCTATGGACTAACCAACTCATACGCTCAGGGCTAGCTGCATGCGCCTACGGTG
Organism: Monosporascus sp. GIB2; assembly: GCA_004155935.1. Taxonomy (NCBI): domain Eukaryota; kingdom Fungi; phylum Ascomycota; class Sordariomycetes; order Xylariales; genus Monosporascus; species Monosporascus sp. GIB2. The sequence continues at coordinate 19,908 of QJNV01000467.1, forward strand.
GCATTACCTTCAGACAGCCAATAGGCTTCCTGGAAGCGGGGTCGGTATGGCAGGTCTGTCGGATATCGAATGCCCTGCGGCGTGGCTGGGCTAGGCCTGATTTCGAATCAGGGTCGGTGGGCTCCCTTTCCGGTGCTTCATGTGTGATAACTGATTCAGTGATCCCAAGCCGTTGGCTGGTCTGCTTTCTCAAGCGTTCATACCTTCCTTATCCCATACTCCTCTACAGGGCGTTAACAATTAGCCCACTCCAGCAAACGGGTTGTAATTGCGTGTCAGCAACCACCTCAGTCGGGCCGGCCATGGCCATTTTATCCATATCAGCCTGGTAACGGACAGGGATTGCGCGTAGCCATCCGTATATGCAGAACCCTGACGTAGTACCGACTTAAATCTGGGCCAGGTATTGGCCTCTGCCTTAAACGTCTGTTACGAAAGTGTGCACTTTCGTCCGTAATAAGTTGCCAACCCGGGCTTCGAGGAGCATAAAAAGCCTTGGCTTGTAGGCGACGTGTTAATGCGCCGATAAGCAGCCCAGGTGCAATATTCCAAAAGCGCTCTTACCGTCTTTCTAAACGGAAAACTGCTAGTTTTCTACGACTACTTAGGATATAAAAAGCGTGCAATCCGCTATCTAGCGACTGTAGCTTTCCAGGTCCTGCAGAAAAAACTCCAAGCCCCTAGTCCAGTATTAGTTTCACATCTTTAAACTCCAAACGTTTCGAGACGCATATCAATCTCCAAGATGAATACAGGGCGAGAAACACAGTCCGCAAAAGACCAAACACCTCCATCTCGGATTACAAACATGGGTAAGTTGAACTATCTAATGGCGTGACGGAACTCAGACATAATTAGCTCTTATGCTTATGCATGTACAGACTACAAAGATGCTTATGAGGCAACGCTCAAAGTCGGAGTTTCAGCGTTTGCGTTTATTGCCGGCGCGGAAGTGACAGCAGGCAATGGTCCAGGAATCATGGCCCAGCTGAGTCACCTACGAAAGAGTGGCATAGAAATCCTCACAGATAGATGGGTCGGTTCTTCGCTATGGCTGGTAACATTTGGTGGCCCTATGTCGGAAAGAAAGGTCGTTCAGGACCTTATAAGGCGGCAATGAATGACCTAATTAATAATCATGATTTGAAGAGAGCCTGACGACGAGAATTCTGGATTGCTAGCAGCTTTTAATCGCTTTCATTATGGCGATAAATGAGCTCAACTGACAGGATGATGCGAGGTAGTGGTAGTGGCTGTATTCACTACAACTTTCCCTCTGAGCAGGGAGGGCCTCGAACCATACATAGACCTGGCGCAATGGGCCCCTTTGGGAGACAGTTGCTTTAGCGCTTTGGCAGCTACCTTAAGTACAAGTCGAGCTCAAACATATCTGAGCGCAAGGTCGGCACGCATGAGTTTTGCAATATTGGCACCCATAGACCCCACCAATGCGGATCGGAATGGCACAAATTGCAAGTTTTATGAGTATCTGGATTATTTGGAATAAATGTGCGCAGTTGAGAGCAATAACCATCATTAGGCAGCCTTGGACGTCTAGACTCTATGTTCCTCGAGGAACTGCACACCTAGTGCATACAGTGGGTGTCTTACATGATTGATTTCGGATATTGATGAGTTGGCATCCGCAGAAACTAATCGGTTGACTGTTCCTGGTGAGGGACTCAATACCGAGCAGAATAGTCCTTCCCAGTCGAAAGTCCAGGACAGACCAGACAGTAGTAGCGATATCGATGACGATTCCAGCGAAGGATCCACCCCAGAAAGCTGGACAGCGGTTGGAGACCTTGGAGAGGGAAAGATTGGTGATTATTAGGGCTTAGTGATTCGCGGTTCGAACGCTGACATCGTGGCAATGCATACAACAGAGCGAGGGGAGGCAAAATATGGATTCCTTGCCGGGGAAGCGGTTTAGTTTCGTTTGGTTATTGGATGGGGCACCCGGCACACGAGTGTTCAATAGATCGCGTTTCGTAACTGATGTCTCCCACAAAATCCCTTTGTCACATGCCACAGTGTGTACATCTACCGAGCTGCTTCAACTTAAGCCCTTATGCAGAAAGGGACATCCCCTTGCACTTGCTTCTATGTTGGGTAAGGCGACTTCTGTTAAACCCAGAGCAGGGGCTCCGTACATGTGCTCGGCGGTGTTGACGCCCTGGATCGCATACATTGCACTATTCGGTTGCCAACTTTTTTATCTACTGCGCCCCCGAATCCAAGCACTATTTCTAAGGAGGCACGTAGGCCTTGTTGACGCCCCCGGCCCATGTATGGTAGCAAATCACACGCCATGCAGGCGGTTGTGGCTGCCTTGGTCCGCCTTACAGAGCCGCACCTCTTAACGACCGCGACCCATCGATCACTTTATTAAAAAGTCGAAGCCCCTTGGCGTAAGATTTCTGCGCCTTTCATTCTCGACTTTCAAGGCAAGACCTATTCGCTCGTTGGTGCACTTTCTGCCGATTTAGGAATGAAGCATTGACCTAATTCTTTCGTGAGATCGATTTCCGAACAATTCAACTCAATACCGTCACATAGTTGTCTTTACACCAACCAGCCACCCCATAGTACTGCCTGGGAGCAATTTAGACCAGGATGCCACAAGACAACTCAATCACACACACCGTTACTTGCCCAATAGGCGGTTGCGGCAAGGGGTTCTCGAACACAGAAGCCCTTGTAAAGAAACATCTACGGCGGTTCCACCAAGGTCTAGCAGCAACCAGTTCCCTCATCCGGCGGATTAGGTTTGGCACTTGGGAAACGTTATCCGGAGAGTTAGCTTTGTCTTCTAATCTGCGCTACCTGTTAACTTAGCTAACCTCAACGCAGATTACAGCAACCCGGCGCCCCTGGAGCGGTGCCTTCGGTAGTGGCCGAGGCCACCCAAGGCGATATATCTTCTTCTGGGGATGACCGATCAGCTCCGAATAAGAGGCTAAAGCCACCCGCGGCCCAGCACGAGGGTTCTGATCGGATGCCACCTGCGGTAAGGCGTCGTCGCCAGAAGTCCGGGGCCTGCCCGCCGCAATACGGACTTTCGGGAGACAGAGACTTCAGACACCAGATAACACCGGCTGAATCTGACAACACCAATGGCGACGGCGAGATCAAGCTAATCTGGCAGCCCCAAACGCGCCCCATAAGTGTAGGCCAGCTTGAGGCAGAAGTAAAAGGCATCTATGCCGGCCTGGTCATGGTAGAATCCAAATGCATTGAAGTTGATAACTCTCAATCATTACCAGACGCGCCGAAACTAAATAACGAGCAGTGGCAGGCATTAACGGCCTTACATAGGACCCTTTTACATGAACACCACGACTTCTTCCTTGCATGCCAACATCCCTCAGCCAGTCCGGCCCTACGGCGCCTGGCCTCGAAATATGAAATGCCGGCTCGTATGTGGCGCCACGGCATCCACTCTTACCTCGAATTATTACGTCACCGGCTCCCTGGTTCCATGGAGCACATGCTTACCTTCATATACCTTGCCTATTCTATGATGGCATTATTATATGAAACTGTACCTGCATTCGCAGATGTCTGGTGTGAATGCATGGCGGACATCGCGAGATATAGGTATGTTTATGTTATTATATTAGGTATTAATAGCTAACTTGTGAGAACAGGATGGCCATCGAGGACGACGATATACGGGACAGGGAGGTATGGAATTCAGTAGCACGTTGTTGGTATTCGAAGGTGTCCGACAAAACACCGACGACTGGGCGTCTTTATCATCACTTAGCCATCTTGGCCAGACCGAATACTCTTCAACAGCTATTCCTCTACACCAAATCCCTCTGCGTCCCCACGCCCTTCAAATCGGCTCGGGAATCTATCATGACCTTATTTATTCCTATTCTCAAAGTACGTCAGGGCTACATAGTCTTCTTGTAACTTTATTAACACCTCTTTAAGGAGCCTATTACCGGGAGCGCCCGTGGTATCCCCATAAATGTGGCATTCGTGCAGACCCATGGTATCCTCTTTAGCGGTGGTTCGGCGGACCAATTCGATTCTACCATGGAGGAGTTCGTCTCTAGACTAGACGAGCACATTAACTGCGTAGGCAAAAGATGGATAGAGGCCGGGTAAATTCTACCTATGCCTGTTACAGTTTCCATAAGTTAATAGTCTTCCAGGTATTATATCTCCATCTCGATCTGCTGCGCGCTGCTGTCATACGGAAAGGAGGATAATTGGACCCAGAATGCGGTCAACACCCCGAATCCGGACGAGACAACCGAGATGGTCTTGGATACTGCCGACGCCTCCGCGGAGGCAAAGCCTAACAAGTTACTTGCAGCGGCAGCCCGTCTCGCGCAACAGACATATATGGTGGTCTTCCGCCGGATTGGGGACGCTAACGTCCTGGCGTTTGTGCATACAACTTTGGTCTTCGTCTTCCACCTGACAAGTTTCCCTAGCGCCATTGCACTCATCGGTAATGATTTTCCGTGGGAACCACTATGTGAGCTGCTTAATTCATTGCTACAGTCATACCGAAAATATGACCGAATTCACGGCGAGGAGTTCCCTAGACAAGCCAAGGAAATAGCACCAAGACTTTTGCCCGAAGATTTCGCAATGAGGGGCTTGCCTTGGGTTGAGAAATATTTCCCGAAGGACTGGTTCTCCAACGACAAGCTTGAAGAGCAGGAGAAATATTTCGAGAAGAAATCGATGACCGAAGAGCGGAAAGTGCGGAAAGTGCGGATTTTATGGCTTGGATGTCGCATTGCTAAGCGTGGCGGGTGGCTTACCTACGACGGAGAACTCCATCTGTTCCAAGTCGCGGCTAAGAATCAAGGAAATGATGCAGACATGATGAATACCTTGGACCTCGGGCGAGTCGATAGAGGGGTATCTACTCTTGGGTCGGGGAACACGCTGGTTGAAAAGGGGAATGAGGACTTGATGCATATGGACTAATGATCTGGTTGCATAAAGTATGTTTGGCAATAACCCTCAGATCGGTGATTTGGTTCGAGGGTGGTATATGTAGATTTATTAATTCTCAAGTGGAAAGGGTTTTTCTTTATGGCGAGAAGGAGATTGAGTGCAAGAAAGAGTCCAGGTCAAAACTTCCGGCTTATCAGTCAATTTCTGCCAGCTGCAACTCCAGGCAGAAATTGACTGATAAGCTGGCACTAGCTGCTAAAGGCGGTGAAACCCGCTTAATCTAAACTTTAATTGAACCTCTACGGATTTTGCATTTTCATTTGGAGTTCACGTTATTACCCATACGGCGGTTGCGGCCTTCAGCGATCTATTATCCGACAGTTCTGTGTATTAATACTGTTGCTAGACTGACCGCTTTTGCACCTATGGCCCTTTGGCCATAAGCTGGGCTACGTGACAAACATTCCGGATGGCTGCTTCTGCCGCCACGTCCGGCGACCGGCTCACCCGCCGGTAACTCTTGTGTCAAAGTATCGTTAAAGTTGTGCGACGAGGTGCATACTTGTCGGGGAATATGCGCACTGAACTCAACGCTGTACCAACGGTGATATCGCCGGCAAGACGGAGCCAACCTCCGAGGCCCGCGCGGCTACGCAACATTAGGCGGTAACTTGCGTGCACCGGGCCGTCGACCACAGGGGGAGGTGATTTGGAGGAGCGGCACCCGTGAGGGGGACGGGGAAGGAGACATTGACGAGGCAGCGCTAGGAGAAGGGATGGGGAGGTGCCGGAAACGGGGGCGGAAAACGTGCGACGACGCGAATGTGGAGGCGAGGATCCCGGCCAACGAACACGACGGTGTCCTCGTGTTCGGGACGTACCCGAGGGTCGAAATGTTCAGGACGAGGAAGCGGGGGACTGGGTCCTGAGGTGGCGCGGATTTACATGCAACGTCACCATCGAATGCGCGTAAGGCTGATGGTCAGCACGTGGAAGGGGATGTGCGAGCCCAACATGCCGGCGGGCGAAGGTCATCGTGATCTCGACGACGACGGAGTCCTGATCAAGCCGATACGGATGCGCGTGATAAGCGGCAGGTTCGTCCCCGAAGGTCCGTATGTGGACATGATGGCCATCTGCGACACGTTAATGTTTGCGGTCCTAATGTTCCCCAAGAGGACGGAGGAGCCCGAACAGTACTCCTGCTTCCCGTTGCCGACGGAGCCCTTCTTTACGACCGAGCCCAAGGAAACCCTTGGCATCCAGATGGCGACGCAGGGGCTGGGCCTGCACCCGGTCAAGGGCGACGCCGCGATCGTGTCCCTCGGCGAGACCAAGCCTTTGGTGGTAACCTCGTACATGGACGCGCTCCTGCGGACGTCGACCCCCGAGTGCGATCACGACCCCGGGCAAGAACGTAGTCGTCGCCTTCATCAACAGGACGCGCAACACCGAAGACACCGTGTCCATCATGAAGGAGTGGGCGGAGTCGGGTGCGTAGTGCGCCTCCATCTCGTTCCCGCTTCCGAGCAACAGCAGGGTCGTAAGACCGGGCCTCGCACTTTAATATCTCTTGTTGGTTATCGGTTCTGGATAGTTTGGGAGAGAGCACGAATTACACAGGACACCGTGACCAACAAGAATAATATTTTGTTAATTCTTTTGATATCTGCATTGGCGTTCGGGGTTACTATGTCGGGGCTGCCGTTGGCATCACAGTTTAATAGGCTGCTGGTAAGTTGATCCGGAACGAGTCGGCGTACTTGTTCATGAAATTCCACTCCTGGTTGAAGCAACGACATCTTTCAAGCCGAATCCTGATGGATATTTAATCTCGTCCGACATTTGGAGACGCCGCAGCGGCCTTGTTGGAATAGATCAATCAGTCTGAGAATCGAGGTTGCTGATATGATTAAGAGCGGTTGGAGTGAGGCGAAGACGACACGAATGGCGGGAACGTTCCATAGGGCGGATAAATTGAGAACGAGATTCTGGATATTTGTCTGTCAATTAGAATGGGGTTACTCAAACAAGCACTGCTGGGCGGAGCTTTCAGAATGCGGGAAAGAGCAACCGAGTTGTGGCCAAAAGACAAGTATTTGCAAATATCAATATCTACAGAGAATTCACCGTTTAATTGTGATGCTAATGAAGGCGCTAATATAGGTACCATCCACTTCCTGCTTCTTACTGATTAGCCATCTATGCTACATAACCCAAATCTTCCATATCCACCAAGGATACTCTGATTAAGATCGAATCCTCGTGAATAGACTGACCCTGAAGCCATTGAAATGGACCGCAAATGCATTCTTGCTCCGATCCGGCGGCTTGTTCCCATCAGAGGGCAGTGTGCTTGGCGGTTTGCACAACGAATTGCGCAATCGGCGGACTTCGGTGGAGTTGCTTCGACTTTTCGTCGCAGTCATTCGAATCTAGACAACAACAACAACGCTTTCAGTACGGGCGCCAGCACAGCCACCCCTCCCGCAATGTCCTCTTAGAATCCTCGATTCGAGCACATATATCATCGGCAGAGAGGAGAGGAGTGGGTCTGTTAAGTGGGACAAGGCCGATGAGGCGGAAATAGCCGAGACCCGCTATCAATTAGTGTACATACACCACCCACTAGCCATCCACTAAAACGCGTATCTGCGGTCCACTAAAATATGCCCCTCATCCACTAATCTTTACTAAAATGTACATACACCACCCACTAACACCACTAAACCTAACCCCTCGGGCCTGTACGCTCTGCGCACGCGCCATTAATTTGTTGGAGCGGTTGGCTTTCCTACTGCTACCGGTTGGGCTGATGGTAACCCAAAGGTGACGCGTGGTATATTTTCTCGATGTGGAAGGTTTCGCGGTGCGTACCAAATGTGGCCGCCAATGGAGACGTCCGCGACAAGCAATCAGGCATTTTCCCCGCGCCAGAAGTAATGTCCGCAGCTAGATTTCACAGCCTACAGTGCTATTAAGCGCCGGAACGAGAGATAACCCCGCCGGATTTCGATTCGCCTATTTGCACAGGAAGTCGAAAAATAAAAATAAAAATTTCAAAATAACTTCTTCCTAGGGTTTCTAATAGCAAAAAGAAGAAAATAAACTGCCAAATTCAAACTTTTAAACCAACCGGTTGTAGGACGTTGCTTCAAGTTCCGAGTACAAATAGAGTAGGTCTCCTTGGTAAGATCATGAGCCTGATGCCATTCTTCTGTACCGCAGCGCTTCAGTGGCTGAAAAAGATTTCGATCCCCATGGATATTGATGAACGCATTGAAGCGGGCATCGATGTTGAGACGAGGTGTGAAAACAACATAGTAGCTTTCGACCCAATGGACATTGACGACGAAGGCACCAATAGGCACTTACCTACTGAAGGGAGTTACGACTCCAGAGCTCTGTGCGGATTCCCCGCCGGCAAAGGGAAGCCAGAGTCTTCCCGAACCGGAAGGGATCTCAAGGTATCCCATCGCGGATACAACAAGCAGAGAAATCTGACCCGTCATTCAAAGAGCCGACCAACGGAATTTCCAGGGAAAGGCCATAAGAGATCCCAGAGAAAATTAGCACGAATCGCTACGATTTCAGAGAATTTCGACAGACTCATCAGCCGCGACCCGATCGACTTCTTCGCTGATAGCTGCGAAAAGACTCTGTCGGACTGGATGTCATTGCTTGGCAAAACCACGCTACCAAGTAATATCGCGAGTTCGGACGCCCGTTACATCGCCGCATTCAAAGCTGTGGAGAGCGCCATCTCTGGAGTACAGACCACACACCTGCTACGAAGGCTAGCTTACGTCCAGCTAATGCGGCTGTTTGATTCTCTCGAATCAACCATAAGGTCTGAGAGAGACAAAGGCCTACACCGATCTTCTGGTGTGGGCGACGCGAGTGTCGCTATTAATATTTATAAGAGCGCCATAGAAAGGCGCTCGAATACCGAAGATTTGGACGCTCTGGCACGAGAACGTAGACGGACTGGCAGGCGCATGGTAACGTTTGCGGGACGATCCCCGTTATTTCTTCTCGTGTACTCTTACGTAGTTGAGACGGTTGTGTACGTACTTCCATTCCTTCATATGTAATTCCTAAGGTTCATTATTCAAAGGCACAGGTCTTCTGGGATAGACGAAACCACTATAAAATGCCTGGCTACCAACGTCCAGCAAAATTCCCCTACGGAGCTCGCTGAGGTCTGTGTTCGACTTGAAGAGATGGTACAGTCGGCAGCCATTTCAGGACAATCGGAGGGATGGCGGGACTCTATTGCGGAGGCTAGAAATTATTTACTTTCTAAACAGACAGGGGGGGGGGGGGGGGGTACGGGGGGGG
>QJNV01000467.1:29184-42517 GCA_004155935.1 Monosporascus sp. GIB2
CGCGCCCCCCCCCCGCCGCCCCCCCCCCCCACCTGGAGCGGTATGAACTAAATCTCTTGTAGTGGGCAAACAACACGAAAAGTCGACTCGTGCCTCCACTTCTTTGCACCTCCTTGCACTTCCCTGCACTTCTTCTGATCATGAGCAGTCGCACTCTGGCTGTACTCTCCTTGCAGTGCTTCCTTGCGCTTCCTTGCAGTGCTTCCTTGCACTTTCTTGCACTTCTTGTAGTGCTTCCCTGCACTTCCTTGCACTGCTTCCCTGCGCTTCCTTGCACTGCTTCCCTGCGCTTCCTTGCACTGCTTCACTGCACTTCCTTGCATTGCTTCACTGCACTTCCTTGCAGTACCACCTAATCTCGATTATATTGCTAGCATACTTATCGCCTTAGTTCTAACCTCCTAAAACGGCCTTTTTATATTCGGGATCCCATAACTAAGCAAGACCTGCTGTCTCTCCTTCCAAGCTTGACACCACTCCAACCCGAAGATGGACTCGCGACCATCCACCTCGATCCTATCGACAATATAGGTAAAGTTTTTATTAAAATCCTTTTCGAATTTCGTCCAGTATGAGGCCCGACCAAGAGATTTCCATATGCCCCAACGTTTCGCAAGGGGAAGGTCAACGAGCTTTCGAAGCTCGGTTGATAGGGAACTTGGCAATACAGCATATCCGCGCATGTCTTCGAAGAAAGCCTGAACAACTCCTTCCATACTTCGAACAATATAGTCTGAATAAATCAATTTAGAACGTAATTCGGGTTTGATGTGTCCGTATGAGTCCAAGAACTTGGTGAACTTTTCTTCCGAGATGTCGGTTCCAAGCGCAGAACGACGGCTAGTCAAACAATCCGGGCAAAGTATAACCAATAAACACCATTCCTCGCCTTGGTCTTCTTCCTTCGCTAGGCATGCGTCTTGGTGGCAACTAATGCAAACAAGGAGGTGGTTTTTATTTTCCATAACTCCCTTGTACATCTCGGAAGCCCACTGGCAACGCTGGAGGAGTTGTTCATTGACGTTAATCATTGTGATAGATAAGCGTGTCGTAAAAGGGTAAAAGATTAAATGGCTTAGGATAATTACCAGGCGATCACTCGCATTTTATGCATCTCCTTTTTCCGCGCGGCTGCCTTTTTCATGTTTCATAATAAAATTTAGAAAGCGAGACAATACTGAAAGGGGGCCTTACAAGGTCAGCTAAAAACAGATTTGTCGTCTCCGGCCCCACCAGTACGGCGTCACGCCAGGCCCAGGTATCCACCTAAGCGCCCTTTATATTTTATTTCTCAATTCGATGGCTGCTACGACCTCTGTAAATGGCATAACCGGTGCACGTCATCTTTTAGGAACTGTAGCCTTTTGAAGATTCCCCATCATATCTTATCACCTGGTCTTTAGCGTTCGGGCCTTAAGTTCCGACCGTCCTTCCTGGCATTAGCTGTTGGTCCATAACACAAAACAGCACATCAATCCTAAGTTCTTTTTTCTCTCCCCTTCTGTCCATTTTCACCTAGTTTCAATTTATGATGTCTTCTAGTTATATGGCCGCTAAGGTTCCCCTTCCCCAGATAGCTTTATCTTATGAAGCATCGATTCCGCCTCAAGGAACCCCGCTACCACACTACTATCCTACTCAGAAGCTCGAGTTCGATAACTGCGGTCCTATTCCCACTGACGCGGAGGATTCTGATGACCACGACCATGACGATCGGCCTTTGTATGAGGTTGAGGAAATTACCACTATGCGACTCAGAGGCCGTACCACTGAACTTTTTGTCAAATGGAAGGGATGGGATCTCAAAGAGGGAGAATGGAAGGCATTGAAAGAGCTTCGCGGCTGTAAGAGGCTCGCCAGGAAGTTAGCCGGCACCCAAAAGCACGTACCAATGGGCCTAAGTCATGCCGCCTGGAAACGATGCACCAGGGCCATCCACCGCTGGCTGGACAAAGAAGATGGGCGTCAGGCTTCATCATGGCGACGATGTAAGTTAAACGCGGAGCAATACAAATTAGCTGTCATGAGAGCCGCCATTTCGGCAATTCGTCAAGGCGATAACCCCGAAGATATACTACGGAGGTACTCGCAGCGGGTTAAACCCTCCGATGCTGAAGAACACCGAGAGAAATGGGTTTGCAGGGTTGTGGAAAGGCTGAAGCAGCAGGTTTTTGCTATGGATATGGACCAAGGGAATTAACTACAAGACTTGAATGGGAATGGACCCTTCATCGTGTGGAGGATCTTGGGGGAAGGTCGGAAATTAGTGAATACACCTCTATTTACTTCTTACATCTCTATGTACTATATCATCTGTTCGAACCTTCGTGTCTGCATAGTACCTATTAAGTCATATTTGATCCACCATTACGGCTGTTATGTGGTGCATCCATAGTGGGTAACCATTCGGCTGTGAATATGTCTTCAGCCGAGACCTGTCCTGGACTCGGGAGTGTTCTGCCGCAAGAGGAGACGGGGAGGAATGTTTCGCCGTCGGCGGGCAACAAGGAAGAAAGGGGCGGCATAGAGAAAGGCCAGCAGGTTGGAAATGATTCAATTAAGGAATGGCAGTTTACTAAATTTAACTTATAAAACAAACAGCTTCAGCCTGCCCAGCAATTAATAGAATAGCTTCAACTAGAACGGTCGTTCGATATTGGGGCAGTTATAGTCTTCGAACAGAAGGTGGCGTCTCGCAGCCCACTCCCACCGCCAGTCCCAAACATCGATTACTTCCGAACCATCCACATCCAACTTGTCACCAATAAATGTGAGGTTTTTGGAAAACTCCCGGCATTTCTGGGTCTCCCAATAAGAGGCTTCGAACAAGGGTTTCCATATAGGATCGTGGTTTCCAATGGGCAATTGGCCCGTGAATTCGAGCAATTTCGAAGACAAGGGACTTGGTGTAATATGAAACCCGTGGGTGTCTTTGAAGAAGCATTGAACAACCCCTTCCATACTTCTGACAATTTTATCCGAATGAGCTAGTGCTGAGCGCATCTCGGGAGTAACATGTCCGTAGTCAAAAAACTTGTCAAGCTTTTCTTGGGTAATGTTAGTTCCGAGTGCAAGCCGGTACCCAACAGGGCAGTCCGAGCAAACGATAGCCAATGAACACCAAGCATCGCCGTCGTTCTGTAGCAAGCAAGTATTCTGATGGCACCAGATGCAGACGATAAGGTGGTTTTTGCCGCGGGATTCCTGCTTGTACAGTTCAGTAGCCGCCAGGCAACGGTTGACAAGCTGTTGATTAATGTCGCTCATTTTTAGCTAGATAAATATACAAAGTCAAATTGAACAAAAGATATCAGCTAAGATGTTGAATTTATATACTTAATCCAGTTGAATAAAGGTTGCTATAATTTAAAAATTATTTTAAAGGTGTTGGTTACGGCTGGTGGGTACAGGCTGCAGGCCTTTGTCCGCAGAACATCCCAACCCAATCATATATGTAAGGGCAATGGCCCACTTTCCTAAAATAGATTGGAGGGAGAGTTGCGCCAGTTTCCTGCATTTGATCACTCTGATAAAATTTATTAAAAATGACAAACGCTTAAAATTTACTGCTTTAAAATAACTTTTAAAAAAAGCGCGTTGCTATAACCGCTTCAATCGTTGGTTACATCAGGGATCCCCCGGATAATTTAATACTGGACAGAAGATAGCTATCCTTCTATTTTCGGCGCCGACCTTTGCCAGTGAACTCCTTCTCCGAGATGTGCAGGGCAACGAGCTCGAGTTCTGCTGGGTTACCATATTTACATTCGGAAATTGGCCGGTTCTGAACGGCAGGTAGAATCTCGACAGGTACAGCGGCTACGGAAGACCTGGTGTTGGCAGCTGGCCCTAACAAGCCGTGCTCTTGCATAGCTTCCTACGAGGGTAATCTGACCCGGGAAATCGTCGAACCTCACATCGTCACTAAGGCTCGTACCGGAGAGCCAGACCGCTTTCTCGCCGCTACCACCACCACCATTACCGATAAGGAAGACGTCGGACATCCCTTTCGTATCGAGTTGTCCTCTCTCTGTCACGAGAATCATCCGGCTGATCGGCCGTTCTGTACCGGTTATAGCTGGCACCCCCCGGATGGAAGACTCTATAATTTGCAACAAATAAAAGGCATCTTTCATGTTAGGTAATGCGCTGTTACGTAGGTAGACTACGTAGCTACGTATCTAGGCAGTTGACGTGCTAGAACCATCCCATTCACATCAGTACAGCCACTGCCTTGATTACCGATACTGGCAGGGCACCAGCCTCCGCGTCCAGCTCACTCATAGATCATAGTCTTAGAAGACAGCATGTCGTCGTCCTCCCAAAGCTCTTCCGCGAACGCATTCCAGCGCCCGACCATTTCCTTCCATTCGCCTGCCTTGGGACCAACTTTGGCTTCATCAAAGATGTACTTCCCGTCGGGGCACTCGGTGGTGAGCGCTGTGATGTCAGTCTCGAGCCCGACGCGTCGTGCGAATTCGTCGATCAGACGGTCTGTAGGACGCTGAGTAAAATCAAAGCTGGGCAACAAGGCATTGCTACAGACGAATGTTAGCATAGCTAATAAGTAATAAGGAAGGAGGTAGTTACAAGTTGCTTAGGATGGAGCAGCCTTTAACGATGTCCTCCTAGGACAAGGTGCAATAGATGCTGGCCGTCTTGGAAGGGTGTACCCGCAGATGGAAGTCGCTGAAATCGAGAGTTCTAGTACGCTGTTCCCACAGCGCGATCTGAACCTGGCCGACTGATTGTTGTACCGCCATTGTTGCTACGATGTCTCGAGGTCAAGTGATCAATAAGGTAGTTGGGATGCAAAGGCAGATGGCGGGGTAGACGATGGGGCAGACTGGAAGTAATTGGTCAGCTATCTGATGCCCGGTACGCAGTAGCCATCAGGAAGTAGGATATACTTACTGCCGAATTGGACAAGTTATTAAAGCTCTCTTAGAAATCCGAGAACGTTGAACTGAGAATGTTGATAGCTTGGTATAGGAGGGAGGTGTGGGATGGATTCAATTGAAGCGTAAGCGCCAAGTAGGTGGTGGAGCGGCAGAATCCCTGACCGCCTTCCAATTGAAAAAAGCCTGACCGCGGGGCCAGTAGGGGCTAGGCTGCTGCTGGTGTACATACACCACCCACTAGCCATCCACTAAAACGTGTGTCTATGGTCCACTAGAATATGCCCTTCATCCACTAATCTTTCCTAAAGGTACATATACCACCCACTAACACCACTAAACCTAACCCCTCGGGCCTGTACCCTCTGCGCACGCGCCATTGATTTGTTGGAGCGATTGGCTTATTATTTGAACGTCTTAAGAGATAAAGTTGTACTTATCTAAGGATTGCCCATCTCGAAGAGTAGAGCGTGTATCTGGGTTAATGAGACTGTGTAGGCAAGGAATGGTGACAAGTGATGAAAATCTCGCGTGCAGGTAAGCTGCAAAGTAGAAATCGCGAGCCAGTACACATTTACGCGGGTGGAGCGAGATGCGATGGACAGGGCTAGCGAAATGGTCCCGTTTGAGACGGATAGCACTACGCACGGTGGGCCATATGTATCGATGGCTCGTTAGGCGTACGATAGGAAAATATAATTTTCTACAAAAATATTAATACAAGAGACGCCCAACCTGCTCGTCTTGCAACATGCACCCAGCCCTCGCATATATGTACCATGCCCCGAGAATCCTTTTCTGGTCGACCCAGCAAAGCCCGCAGCCCTACGGAATTAATCTTTTCAGAACTCGTCATCGATAACCTCCGGGTCGTGTAGCGATTCTGCGCCAAAGTATGTCTCGAGCAAAGGCGGTAGGTTGGCTTCGCGTTGAGGTGAAACCGGCTGCGGGCTTGGAGTACGGGGCGGCTGGGTCTCGGGAGTACCCATATCTAACGGCGGCCACGAACCGATGGAAACTAGGCCGTGCTCATCGGTAGATGGCATTGTGAGACTGGACGGGAAGATATAATCTGGCATGCTTGCCGGAGCGGTATCCGGATGGATTTCGCTATCTTGGAAGTCCACGTTACTTAAAAGAAACGGCATTGATGGCGTTTGCGGCGATCTTAGTTTCGGATTGGGACTTGCGGTCGCCGACGAGCTACTCGAGATACTTATCGGACTTTCTGCGGAGATACCGGGGTTTTTGGCAAAGTCGAACGACTGCAAAGTCCTTACGGAGTTAGCTTCCGAGCCGCTAGCCGGAGAAAATTGTCGGTCGGTAACGGTGTCGAAATCGTCCGGCCCGAAAGATTCGTCGGGGAATACGATGCTAGTTTCATTTAAAAAGCCCGGGCGCGATTGGTAAGTTGCGATGCGGCCGTGTTTCTTTATGATTACGGCGATATCCACTCCATAAAAACGGTAAAAGGTGTTCGATTTCTTAAAGATACCCTTCTGGCGGTTGACAAGACCTTTGGCATAATCGCGGTTGCGGTTTTTTGAGCGGGGCATTTTTACGGGGGCCAGAGTGGACGTATATTTGATTATAACAAAGACAAAAGCGTGGTTTTCAGATCGTACTTATAGATTGAATATCGCTAATTTTATTATATACTGATGGAAGCTGTTGTCGAAGCGCCGTACCATCTGACCACATTTCCCGCGGTATTTTAGTAAACGCGCGCCTCCGTATTAAGTTTTCCTACTTCGAACTGGGCGGCTACTGCATCGACAGGTTCCCCACTTCCTCCGTGATCTCGGCGTGCCAAGGCCGTGTGGCCCAACTCTCTCCCTTGACAGCGCCTATAGTACGTAAACTCAAGACGGCGACCCATTGCGATTTTGAAGGTCTCGCTAATCAAAGTCGAAAACGCAAAATAAAACCTAGGGTTATTATCCGGCGCTTAGCGCTCAAGCCGTTACTATGCTCGTGAATATCTTTCTTCCGATATTACCGCTTGTTACGGCTCATTCGTGGGTTGAGCGGCTGAGACGTTTCGATCTGAATGGAACCATGGTCGGAGATGCCGGGTTTATTCGTGGCGCTATGTCACGACTTGATCCAACATTTAACGACCTACAACAACAACATCTACTCCCGCGTCCCGGTCGGGAAGCTAACCTGGGGATACTTTCTTCCGACCCTATTTGTAGGAACCAGCAAGCGGTGGGACAGTTTAACCCAACGTATCCTCCACTAAAGGCGCAGCCGGGCGATTTTATAGCTTTGCAATATCAAGAAAACGGACATGTCACCCTTCCCGCCATATAAAGATAACAATAGCATAATTTTTATTTACGGTACTTCATCCCCTTCTAAAGACGATCGCATTCTCTTTATCCATCACGTCTGGAACGCGAAGGGCACGGGAGGGGATAAAAGCGAGGACTACGTAACGAAAAACTGCATTAGAAACGTACGGGGCCCGAACGATGGCCTATGTTAAAAAAGAAAAGCTTACTATCATTCACCCCTGCCCAAGACCGGCTATGGAAATAAGCTAAACTACTTCGTCATATTCTCGCCCACCCGGGTCCATGAAAAAGCTCTGTAGCAAGGTTTTGGTATAGCTTTCCAGTTTGTGCTTAAGCTTCTCGTAGCTCTTCTGTACCGCCCGGACTGCGCTACCCATGTTCTGGAGTCGTCTTTCAATCTGCGACCCGAAATGCTCAAGTTCGGTTGTTTTAACCATGGTTTGCTCCATTCGATCCAGCCGAAGGCAGATTTCCGCCAGGTAACTTTGCTTTCGTTAGTATGTTTCTCTTATAAGGTGGACCGCGACGAACTTGTAAATTTCGTGGCGAGCCTCCGGCCCAACGGCATTCAGGTTTCCCTCGAAACGCGAAAGTAAGGGGCTTAAAGAATCCACACGTAGGTTATAAATGTCGAATTCGGCAATCTGTTCTTCTGGGATCGTGGGAAGGCCTGATTGCGCCATGGGATAAGTTTCACGTAACTCGGCGGCCCGCTGTCCATGATTTTTTCGTAAGATTAGGGAGTGGAAGTATAAGGCTGTGAAAGCGGATACGTATTCACTTAACTCCAATCACTTTTATATACGACGGGGCGGATGTCGTTTGGACATTACGTTACGTCCAAAGCCAGGTTGCGAATTGTTATTTATGAACTAGCGGCGAGCGGTTGCTAAAATCTGTAACGGCCACACCCGCTACGCCAAAAAGCGAAAGATTGGTAACTAATTAAGCATTATAACCGTTAAAACCATCTCCATAAATTATTTCATTTGAGATATGGCAAGATGTTGTAAACTAACGATTTATGTAGGTTGGGGGACAGTCGGGCCAAGACAGGATAAGAATCCAGCAGGAAAGGGTCACGTAACCATAATACTTGGCACCAAGGTCAGATTAGTCACTCAAAAGTATAATCCAGTGGAATTAATAAAGTAGGACAAGTATATAAATACGATTATTACTATATAGCTCACCAGCTTGTAATACAAACTTGGTTATGGAAATCACCTTTGCTATTACTAGACGAAACTGTTACAACTACACGATACTCCTGCCAACCATGTACCGTACGACTAGGTTTAACAGTTGGTTAACTAGCCCGTCATACGAGGCATAAGACCCTGATATCGCACACTCAAGCATGATGTAAGCTTTTGGCATTTCCGTAAAGGCTCGTCATCCGTGTCGCTTCCAGTAAGATCGATGACCGGGACCTGTATCCCGAGATGGCCCAGAAGCAGCCGAACGGGTATAAGGCGGCTTATCTTTAAAGACCCAGTTCGCTTTATCGGCCATTGCGGTTTGAACTTTTGGCATGTCCGTCAAAGGCTTGTCATCCGTGTCGCTTTCGGTAAAGTCGATGATCATTAACGGTGTCTCCTGACCGCTCGTACCCTGGAAAGGTGAAAGAAGCAGGCGAACTGGTAAGAGGTAGTTCATCGTACATATCCCAGTCAATATCGTCGGCTGTTGCGGGTTGGGAATCAAATGAGCTAATTGTGTCTAAGTCGACAGGGTCGTCGTAAAAAGGCGTGAGATCGGCATCAGGAGCGATGTTCCAATGGCCATTATCAGTCTCAGTAGTGACCTCGGCAATCTCAAATAGCTGGTTACCGACATAGCATACGTCACCAGCAACTGGAACCTGAGCATCTGCATTAAAGGGGTAATATGTCGCTTCCATTTCGAGTCGGTCCGTGGCGAGAGACATGTTGCCGTCGCCGCCACCAAGAGGGACACCCCAAAAGGGGCTAGACCAAGGAGTAGTATCGGCTGCCATAGAATTGAAGGATTGACTCGTTAAAACCCGGGTATGAGCAGCGGGGGTCGTGTTCGTTGCGCCCGTGCCAGCAGGCTTCTGTTCGATTGGTATGCCGCCGTTAACAGTCCAAAGCGGGTTTACGTAAGGACCGATGTAGTCGACTGCAGTTTCGTCGAAAGCTCCATAGGTAAAGCCGTGCTCAAGTTCGGTTAAGGGTTGAGCATCGACTGGCGTATAAGCGGCAGGTACCTCGACAGGTACTAAGTGGTGGTAGTCCATGAACGACGGAGTTTGATCCGCCGCTGTCGTGTTTGGCACTGGAAAAAGAATAGATTCGAGGGGGGAATCCTCCAGATCGAGCCCCGTAGCTTCCGCAGCCTGAGGAGGGAAGGGTAGGTTGGACAGGTTCTTGGCTTGCATAGTATTCAAGGTAGAGAAAAGGGGCTAAGCAGGTTCTGAATGAGCAGGTTTAAGTGATGAGGTCCATAAATCTCTGTTTTCAAAGGAGCGTTTTTCGGGTTTATATAGACCATCATGCTTCCTGTATGCGGAAGGCCCTTGCGCAGCACCTTTTGTTGCCTCCCTTCCCGCATAGCCGCCCATATAATCTCGAGCTCGCAGCCGAGGTCTTTACGAAACAACCCGAACTCCTTTCAGGGGTTATTTTCCAATCGACACTGGCCAAAGCAAGGCGTCCCTCCCTGCAACCAAGCATTAATCAGGGGCTCGATAGGTCTGGAGCCAACCTATACAAACATGTAGACGAGGCAGAATTCGAGCATGCATCGGGACGAAGCACCGCCGTTGGTATCTCGCCGTCTCCATGGCCGTCACGTTCCTAGCCGGACGTGTTAAAGCGTTAGGCTGCCTGAACGACAGGGCTTCCGAACAGGCCGCATCGAGCTACCTCGCCTCGTAATGAACTAGGTATAATAACCGAAATAGAAGTAATATTCGCGAAGCAAGGTGGAGACCGAAGGTAGTGTCGTCGAAGTGATCGAGGCTATGCCCACCATGCCGATAATACCATGTACGGAGGCAGCCTTTGATTATGATACAGGCATGGTTGAACCTTAGGGGGCATCCTTAATCCTGGCGCGTAATGGAACCAACCGACTCCGAAGGCAAACATTTTGGGGGGTGTTCAGACCTTGCCGTTGGATAAGAAGGTCCAAGCCATCGCTTCTATCTCTGAACACTCTACGATTCCATATCGCCAGAGTATATAGATAGGTTATCATAAAAGCTATTGGTCAACCAAGGGCTGGCATGATATGGACTTGGGACAAATTTCGACAACTACTACTCCTTGGACCGACTTCGGATCTAATCAAAACAGTCCTAGCAATAACGAACAAGCCAGTCGACAACAGGCACACGACAGTGGGGAAGGCTCTGTCACAGAGCCCGACAACCGAGGGGCTCTTCTCCACACTCCCATTCCTCAATCCGACGCATAATCGAACTACTGGAACGGTGTGCAGACTGGAGGACCGCGGACCTGCGGTCGGATGTCAATTGGCTGGAGATTTTTCCGACGGAATCGTGCTTGGGACTGACTCAAACCATCTGGCAGCGCCATCGCCCGCCAGCATGGTGCCGCAATAGGAGCTGATACCTCCACAACCTTGCGATACAACGGCTCTAGGAGGCGTGGTTTGCCCTAGTAAGGGACGTTCCCTACGTTAAATATAATCACCACCATCATCATCATCATCACCATGATATAAAGGGACTAAAATTTGTACACATGTTGCTTAATATATGAAGCTAAGAGTTGAAAAGTATCGAAATCTATCACCGAAAACGACGATCTAATAATCCCTCATGAAAGGTTCCCTCCCCTGTCCCGGCCATCTTTCTGTTGGAATTCCAGATCCGAAGACTTCGTGTATACAACGAACCGCTTCCGAATGAGAACAAGTTCTCGAAATTCTCGCACAGCAGTATACGTGAAGATACATTGTGGATAGGTTATGTTCCATACAGGCGTCGAGTTGGTAGGGTCGTATATAGGGAATATTCATGACCGCTGATTTGAGACTGCTTCCAACGCCGATGATTGCGAATACCACGCGCTCCAAGAGACCTCCATTTCTTTCTTCGCTGTTCATATCAATAAGCATCCCAAGCGCAGTAAAGAACTCTCCGCAATCCCGAGCCGGAACAAAGAGTTGTGTCTCGTTTCGAATCCTATAGTAGGAAAGGAGACCAAGGGTAATTAAGACAAAATCGTTCGGGGCCAGGTCTGCCGTCAACTTGCTGACCATTGCGGCACAAAATGCACTGCTGGCAGGACTGCTAGCCCAAGGCGAGACGTCGTACGAAGCGTCATGAGGAAGATTGGCGCAAAAACATAGATTAAACAGGATATGATTCTCTATAGTGGCAAGGGCGGGCTGTCGACGGTAAACTTCTCTATAGTGCGAGTAAGCAGCGAACGGCTACGAGGATCAAAGCGTGGCTTACCTAAAGAGCCCAGACGAGTAAAGGCCATCTGGGTTGTTCATGTATTCCTCATAACGTGTTGGGGAGTTTTCTTCGGTAGTACATTCAGAGGATGGACTGCCTATTCTCCCTTCCGCAAGGTTGAAGATTCCGGTGGCACGACCTACTCCATTACATCAGCTTATAGATCATAGATGCTTGAAGGAACAAACCTTGTTGAACGGCCATAGCTGCCGTACCCAAGGGATCAAGGGCATTAGAGTGCCCCGTATTATCGGTTCCTCCAAATTCAGACGTAACGCGTTCCCCGTTCAAGCTAGAGGGCGATCCATTAGTCGTAGGAGGCATGGCTCACGAAGAATTAGGATATTGTATAAGTAAAGGGCCTAGTTTGTCGATGAAGTAGTAGGAAAAAGTGGTGTCGAAACTAGAGCCATCCGACCTTTATATAATAATTCCAGTTGCACTAGAGCAATAGACAAGACATTATAGAATCGCGCAGGTTATGTAGCTAACGTCAGCAAAGCGTGTCAAGTTGTGCGGTAGGTAGGACGAAAGGAGCTACACATTCAGCCATCCTTACCTAGTTTATTGCAGTCCTAAACATCATTTGAAATGCTAGGTGTCTCGAATACTTCTCGAAAACCGGGTTTCCATTGCTAACCCAGCCGTAGTCTTGAAGTATAATATACAGCTTTAACGGAGTCACTCAGGCTGTTCTAAGCTCGTAAACCGTTGCCTAGCCACTAACCCTTGCTGACAGAACGGACAAGCCTTTCTAAGCCATAGTTGGTACAGTATCCTGTAGTTGGTCCTAAAAGCTACATTATACGATGACAGCCTACCAAAGAGCGCCTTTCTTATTCGCTAAGGGCCCGTTTTGCCTGGGTTCTCCAGGGGCTCCTTGGCGTATCAGACTCGGATATATCTCTCGAAGTTCGGGATTAGCAGCACAGCTGCGGCCAGGTCTGTCAGCCCTGTGCGGTTTCTCCTTATTCCAACCCAATAGGCTTTTGCCGATGCTTCGTAGGAGAGGGATAATCCTTCGGTATGTAATGAATCTGGTCTATTCTAGCATGGATCCCTGTTCCATTTGCTACAGATAACAACTTCTGGGGTCTTGTTGAAGTGACGATGATCATATGACAAAATAGCCGATCTGGGCTCGTAGCCTAGGATCTGTACATACTCCGAGGGCTTGCTCTGCTTTATCTTCCTAAATAAAGCCGTCTAGGTCGAGGTAGTAATAAATCTTTAGTTACTCCTTGAACCAAGAGCATCCAACTTACGCTTTATTACTTAAGTAATTATGGGTTATTATACTGTGTGATAACGTTATTTAAGCATTACTTTATTATTTTGAACCGAGTTGTCGGCTCAAGCCCCCGAGCTACTTTACAAGGCTAATAAACTGGATCGTTAGATAAGTAATGGACTCAAGCCAATGCGTAGAACAAGCTAGCCTCTAAAGCTTTGCTAAGGGTATTTGCTTGATTATGCAACGTGCTCGCGTGGTTTAGTTGACCAGGCCGTCTCCTGGCGCCACGAGGTCGCCATGGCGTACCGGTCGCATCAGGCGATGCGCCAAACTCCAGACTATTCGAATAAATTGACCCTCAGAGAAAGCGTTTACGTACTTGGCCGTGTCGGAATTTTAAGTATTTCAAACTCGCTGTTATAAAGGCATTTCCCCCTTTTTCGTACTC